>CM075866.1:39437399-39464899 GCA_038021265.1 Cyprinella venusta | reverse complement strand
GCAGCAACGCAGAAGCGAGCCAGCCACTTGACACGACAGGAATAAAAGTGTGCGGCAACAAAAATAAACACATACACGACTTGTAAACGCACGAGGAATGCCGATTTAGCTTTTCGTGGGAAGTGCATCCAACTACAAATGGATGATGTTGTATGTGGAGATGCTCATTACAAGGAGTCTTGGATTTAACAATTTGTGCCGCAACTTGACATTGTCAGGGAAAATACCATTACATAATTGCATTGAGAGGCCTCAAGAGAGAGAGAATAAAACAAATTCCACTTCATCCAGCAGGATTTTATTAGTCATACAATCCTATTGGGTACTGTATTGTTGTTATCACAAGAATGAATGAACGAACGAATGAACTATTAAATTTTGGCAATACTTTTTTGCTAGTTTTATCCCTTGATTTGTATTTTATATAATTAAAATGGTATACATAGCTTGCACTATAGCCACAGGCCCATTCAAACCTTGACGGATGACCTCGGATGACGGATGACGTATTCCTTTTCCAGCCCGTTCTCATCCCAAGGCGTAATATACTGACGCTTTTGCCAATGACATCCAACGCACATGGCACTCTTAAGCGTCAATATGAGACGCAGATATATATGGGCCAGAAGGCGCCTCCTAGTGGTCTAACCCTAACCCTACCCCAGACCTAAACCTACCCATAACCGAAGCAGGGTGCCATGTGCGTTGGATGTATACGCATTGGCAAAAGCGTCAGTATATGACGCCTTGGGTTGAGAATGGCCCAGATGTGGGCCCCTTCCTACATCAGAAGGGGAGCGAAATCTGATTGGCTTATTTTTCGACATGCCTGCAGAGAAAGGCTAACCAAAAGAAAGTTACTGGGTTGCCTTTTTTAACGTTTTCTAGGTTGGTAGATACACCGAGGACCCGATTAAATATCTTAAACATGTAAAAAATTTTCAGATTTTCATAACATGTCCCAATTAATGAAGACCTTCAAGGAAATGCAATTGAGAACTACACATGATCTGTGTATTGGCAACTTGCAAGCGTCAGAGCCTTAGACAGTGTGCCAGCCAACCGCTTATGGACCAACTGATGGTTTTCACCAACTAAAATAGCAAGAGCTGGCTGAAAACTCCAGTTCAACTTTTGGGAGTCAGTTCATAGCACCGAGTCTTCAAGATTTTCAAGAGTCCAACTGTTCCCTAAACAGCATGTCAAAAACCAGCTGCGATTGGTCACTTTACATGCCAGACTCTTCCTGCTTAAGTGGACAGCTCTTGGCCATAATAACCTACAAAATTGGATCAGATTTAGTGCCGATCTTGTGAAAAGTCTGGCTTTGTGAGCCTAGGTATCAAGTGACCCCTCTTAACAGCTTGCCCCATACGGCTACATTCCTCAGCTGTGATTACGGCCCCAATCCTCTCGCAGATTGTGTCAGAGAGCATCCCTGCACAGCACAACTACAAGGAGTGCCCTTCTGCTTAAACCTGCCTATCCTTATGCAATGGCAATTATGCCATCTATTCTGGGAAATGTGACACATGCTCAAGAAATGCAGCTCTTATAATGAGCAGCAGCACTCATAATGTAGAGACTGTCTTGAGAATGTTTTATTCAGCACTTCCACATGCAGTTAGCGAGTATATGATTAAAAGAAAATAATGAACAGTGCTGTTTCAATGCAGCAAAAAATGGATAGATAAATCTCAAGGTCCGTAACATTTCCTCGACAATAAGACTGTTGTGACGCAAGCATCTTAATTGTTACGTCCATGTGTCTATAACCTTGCTCAGCAGCTCTTTTTCCTGTTGAATATACCCGAACTGTCCACCACATGAAGACATTCTCATTAACAGGTTGGTCATCTCAAGATCATCTGTCTCCAAGCCTGCCATTCTCCCAGCATGCATTGCACTGCACATCTACTTTTACATTTATTCATGTGGCAGATGCTTTAAAGTGAATTCAAATACATGTTATCAGTATGTGCAATCTTTGGGAATCACCCACTCGGCATTGCAAGAAACAAACTTGAAAGGATAATGCGTTTACTTATGTATGTTTACATTTATCTGTCAGTTCAAAACTGTGCGCTGAAGGTTTTAAGGTGGTCCTGTCTGGGATGTGCAAAATAACAGAAACACGTGTGCGATTAAGAAAAGATCAATGGCTTAGTTAATTGTCTGCATAATCTTGTAAATCGGCAACGCTCTAATCAATGCATAACATGAGGCTTCTGGAATGAGTGATGTAAAAAAAAAAAAAAAAAGAAAAGAAACTGGTTGATTTTTTTCAGTGGCAACGAAGAGAGATGGGAAAAGTCGGGCAGGATGGAAAAGAAAAAAGGAACAGATAAAAAAACCCGTAGTGAGATAATCAAAGGAGCTGTTTAACATGCATGATGTATTCTCGATGGCAGGGTAAAGCCCTTTGTGTCTCATTAAGTGAGGTTTTTGTGGTATACTCTTTGCATACAAGAGACCACTGACACATGAGTGACGTGAAAACATGCCACTATGCATGTATGGGAAAGTATATGTATATTTTGTAAGATATATGCAACTGTTATGAAGAGAGACTGCTGTCCTTGTAAGCGTGCCCACCTCCCATGCCCAAAAACTGGGTTCGAGGTCTACACATCACGGGGCAAGAATGATCTTAGAGATTCAGCAAACACTTTCCCCTCTGATTCAGAAATATAACAAGGATGCAACTTAAAGGCACACTATGCAAGATTTGTGCATTAAAGGGATACTCCACTTTTTTTTGGGAAATAGGCTCATTTTACAACTCCCCCAGAGTTAAACAGTTGAGTTTTACCGTTTTCGAACCCATTCAGCCGATTGTCTGATATTTTGAAGAATATCAGTAACCAGACAGTTTCTGGTCTCATTGACTTCCATAGTAGGAAAAAAATATATACTATGGAAGTCAATGAGACCAGAAACTGTCTGGTTACTGATATTCTATCAGAAAATCGTCTGAATGCGTTCGAAAACGGTAAAACTCAACTGTTTAACTCTGGGGGAGTTGTAAAATGAACCTATTTCCAAAAAAAAAAAAAGTGGCGTATCCCTTTAATATAACACCGTGAGTGCAGAGACGCTCTGCGTGAGTGGTATTTACAACAGTAACGTTGAATACAAGTACTCCACAACGACCCTAGGGGTCACTGTTTGACAAAAACAGAATTCGTGCATATCATGCCTTTAAAAACACCAACAAAAACCAAGCAACACCCTAGCAACCACCCAGAAAACCAGAAGTCAATAGATCAGAACACCCTAACAACTCGCTAGCAGTGTCCTAGCAACCAGTGAGAAGTCCCTAACTTTCAAACACTAAGAAAGCTCAAACAAATGGCAAGTAACATTCAAGCATCCACCAAGGATACCCCAGCAACACCCTAGCAACCACCCAGGAATGTCTTTGCGACTAACTAGAACACCCAATCTTTCAATCACCAAGAACTCTAGAGAAAATGGCAAGCAACTAAGTATCAAACTACTCAAGATTTACATAACCTTCAAACCACACAAGATTCAAACAGCCATATATGAAGATACATATAAATACCTGAGGACACATTTTGATGAATGAAGGACATTGCCCAGATTGACCACTATTTTATGTGCACCTGCTCATAGATACATTGTAGGTTAGTGCATTCCATCTTTCCCCAAATTTTCATTTCCTTCATTTTTATAAAGGCACGCAGGTGAGATTCTGATCGGAGAGTTTTTCGATAATTAGCATAGCAGACTTTCCAGGCCTTTGTTTTGATTGTCCATGTGTTTTTGTGTGTATCGTGCAGCTGAGTGTGCAAAAATTAAAGTTGGGTGGTTACATTCTTAAACGAATGTTGACGTGCCTCAGCTCTCAGAGATCTAATTCACAGCAGAAGCTTGGAGTTTCCCACAATGCAGCTGTGCCTCTTACTGCTGTGGCAGCTAATTCAGGTGCTCTTTATCTTCCCTGTCTTCCCAGGAGCTGCCAGGTAATACTGATTGGCACTGTGAGGTAGTTTGGCTTTGCTTTGTCGACACTGAACGGTTGAACCTCCTACGCAGCACGTCTAATGAAGAGTCCACATGTGCCACGTACCATCAATCAACAGTAGTTAGTTAGTTAAGGTCATGATTAATTCATTAGCAAGCTTTGTGGAATAGCTACCGAAGGCTTCACCCCCATAGCAACCACAGAGTTAACTAGCAGGCTAAAGCTGTCCTGGTTCCTTTAATTGTCACAGCTCTGTTGGGTGCAACCACTTTCTCTGCAAGGAAACCGTTGCCACTGCATTAGTAAAAATGTCGCATTGGTTTTGTGTTGAGATGCTTTGACCAAGAGACCTTGTAAATATGTCGGGTATTGCTTTCCTCAAAGCCAAAGACTTACAAACCAATGCAAACCCAGCAGTGAAGCAAAGAACACTGTATAAACCGTGGTGTCACCTTCAAGTTGACAGCTAGGAGACTGATAATGAAGCACTTCATTTGTTAACGGTGGGATAGAGCTGATTTTAATAGCCACCCCCCTCTCTCTCTCTCTCTCTCTCTCTCTCTCTCTCTCTCTCTCTCTCTCTCTCTCTCTCTCTCTCTTTTGTTTTAAATTTGCTAGCAGGCACAGTTGTACATAATGACTATTGTGATATTTTTTTCTAGTTCTTTGCACATGGTACAATTGAATTGGGTGAGTGCACAGATGGACAGATAAACAAACAAATGGATAGACAGGCAGGTGGATGGATGGATTTTAACTATATTTAAACATGACAATATGGATGGATGGATTTTAACATTTAAACATTACAACAGAGATGGATAGATGGATGGATGGATGGATGGATGGATGGATGGATGGATGGATGGATGGATGGAAGGAAGGAAGGAAGGAAGGAAGGAAGGAAGGAAGGAAGGAAGGAAGGAAGGAAGGAAGGAAGGAAGGAAGGAAGGAAGGAAGGAAGGATGGATTCTAACTTTATTTAAAATGACAATAGAGATGGATTGATGAATTGATGGATGGATAGACGGATGGATGGATGGATGGATGGATGGATGGATGGATGGATGGATGGATGGATGGATGGATGGATGGATGGATGGATGGATGGATGGATGGAAGGATGATCGATCGACTGATGGATGGAAGGATGGAAGAATTCTAACTTTATTTAAAATGACAATAGAGATGGATGGATGGATGGATAGATGGATGGATTGATGGACGGATGGATTGATGGACTGATTGATGATTGATGGATGGATTCTAACTTTATTTACAAATGAAAATAGAGATAGATGGATGGATAGACACACAGACAGTAACTTAAAAACTGCAATAGAGATGAATGGATGGATGGTTGGATGGAGGGATTGATTCTAACTGTATTTACAAATGAAAATAGAGATGGATGGATAGACATTAACTATTTAAAAACAACAATAGAGATGAATAGATGGATGCATGGATGGATGGATGGATGGATAGACATATTAACTTTTTAAAAATGTCAATAGAGATGAATGAATGGATGGATTAATACATTAGAATTTTTAATTAATTATTTAAAATTGACAATAGAGATGGATGAGTGGGTGGGTGGATGGATAAATGGATGGATGGGTGATAGAGGGATATATATATATATATATATATATATATATATATATATAAACTTTCTTTATAAATGACAATAGGGATGGATGGATGGATGGATGGATGGATGGATGGATGGATGGATGGATGGATGGATGGATGGATGATGGATGGATGGGTGGATTGATGGATGGATGGATGGATGGATGGATGGATGGATGGATGGATGGATGGATGGATGATGGATGGATGGGTGGATTGATGGATGGATGGATGGATGGATGGATGGATGGATGGATGGATGGATGGATGGATGGATGGATGGATGGATGGATGATGGATGGATGGGTGGATTGATGGATGGATGGATGGATGGACAAGGAAATCTTTCAGGTTATACTTGTAAAGAAGCATTGTGCAACCAGAGTAGGAAACATAACATGCTGGTTTCAGCAGAGTCTACACTCATAATAAATCACAGGTAAATAGCTGTGCGATGTGCTAGACTCACTACATAACAAGCCTGTTAAATTTCAAGGCTTAGCTTTGGAGCCCTACAGTATATGAGTACCTGGAAGTACCTCACAGCAATCAATCAGTTCGCTCCTCACGGTGGCTAACACGAATTTCCCACTTGACTGAAAATATAAAGTTTGCTAAAAAAAAAAAAAAAAACGCTGTGTCACCACATGAACAAATGTTTGAACTTCCTCTGGCTTTTGTGTACAGCAGCTGCTATATTGATGGTGTTGAACGAAACAAAAAAATGAAATTTACATTAAGTAATAAATCAAAGTTGCTGGTTAACGCAAGGCAGGCAGAAGCAGGTGCGAACAATCTGCAGAGACCTCAAGTCAGAGAGTTTTATGAGTAATGACGTGCACACAGGAGTGATAACTACACAGCATAAACGTTACTGAGAGTAAAGAATCACACAAGAGTCCTGGAGCCAATCAATCAAAGACTCAATCCAAACCTGCAAATGCCACATGGGGAGACCATGTATTAAAACTTTGTCCATGCTCTGTGATCATAGCATGCTTGTACAGGGGAAAAAATGTAAATAGTTTATTTTTCAGGATCATTTACTCTCATGAAAATGCATTTACATACCTCTGTTCCCCCTAAAGTGATTAAAATTAACAATAACGGGGAAATAGTCTTCTGAATAACAATAAGAACAGCTATATATTTTTCATTTTCTGAAGAAAATATGAGCCCATTTAAAAGTGGTATTAGCACATTGCTATGAGGCTACGAGGGTGGTTGTGTCAGTGCTGTCTTGTTTGTAAGCACATTACTAGTTGACGGGTAATCCAAGTGGTTAGTGAAGTGTGCTAGATGGATGCTATAGTTGCAACGGTGTCCTGAGTGGTACTGGATTGTTTATAGTGGCATGTAATATTATAAGCACAATAAAACATTGTCAATAGGAAGCTACCTTACAAGCACTCCTAATAAACACTAGTGGTACACAACTGTGGCTGGATAACATGGCATTGTCTGCACCGTCATATTTAGAAATGGTTTAAAAGCACATCTCTAGCACAACTAATAAAATGATGGCTTAAAATCAGATATGCACAATAGAGCATGACGGAAGCACTAAACCTGACTAATGCAACCCTCCTTAAGCTTCCATCATTTAGAGCCTCAAATTAACTCCAAACCCATCTCTAACGTCCAGGCGACATCCTCTACACCCCATAAAACCCGCCTTTTCCATCTTTGATGTATCTTCGATGTGCCATGTTCATTAGCGCCAACCACTGAGGCTTGTCAAAAAAAGCCAGCTAAAGTGATTTCATTAATGACTCACGAGATGGATCAACGTGAGGCACGTGGGAGGCTCTAGCAGAAACGCCAAATAAGAGTGCCTTCGCTCAACACAGGGTTTATATAATGTGTTCGCTTCAATAACAAATTACTTCTGGCTGTTCAAGGATTTGCCTACAACTTCATAAAAGTCCAATTAGAAGAGGCATGCATTCGAGGATATTTGTTTTTTTATTTTTTTTTGTATTAATTTATTGCATTCTTGAATTAATTGAGAGCTTAATTACAGTGCCTGGGATTCCAGTGGTGTGGATTTTATGTTCTTATTATTGTTGGAGACCATAGAGAAAGTACATGTCCTCACTCCTCATTGGAAATGCATACTTTACCAACATATTTTATTTGTTTTACTTGGAGCATGTTGGCGACTCAATGGGAAGCCCAAAGGTCCCTATTAGGTGAGCTTACAGGGTTTGGAGGAACAGTAGATCAGTGCCTGGCAGACTTACAATAGGTGGTGAACTACTTATAATGACATTATACAATGAATTGTGTGCTAAGGGCGGTGTTATTGTCTGTTTTGCACTCATATGAAGACTACGACTGACATACATATCCATAAACAACACCATAATGGGCTGAGCAACTCTCCCAGGTCATAATTTTGGTTGGCAAACAGGAAAATTTAATAAAAAAAGTCACATTCTAGCCACTAGGGTTTAGTTTATCTCATCTACATGTCTTCTTTTGTTTGGTTTTATCATCTTTTCTTTTTGTTTTGGTTTAAATCTAAAGTGCTGATGTATCCATCCATACAAATCGTTGTTTTTACAATTAAATACACTACAATCAAGCTCTGCTCCACTCACAGCCTCTATAATTTGAAGAATTACTGTTACTACTCACTTATCATGACAATTGTAACTCATCCCCAAGTAGTAAATACATACGAATTTCTGTGCACCATGAGAATTATGAATGACAAACGAAAACAGGCTAATATTAAATAGAGTACATGATTACTGCAACAACATGCATCACTTATCAATACCTCAGCACACCATGTGCATGCATGTCTCTTTAACTCTTTCCCCGCCAAACACGGAATTTTCCGTGTTTCAAGAAAAAACGCATCCCCGCCAAACACGGAATTTTCCGGGTATCCGTGTTTTAGGTGGTATACGGTAAAGAAGGCCCGCGCACATGCTCTGAAAGAGTACGCAACTCTCTGATCAAAGAAACAGATTGCAATCGCGTCTCAAACGTGAAGTGGAGTTGTGAGAATGTTGCTCAAAATATCAATAACATCAGATATGTATAAGACAAATGCAGAGGTATATGGCTGATCAAGTGCTGGAGGTGTTGATGGTCTCGGAGTCCGATCACAATTTATTTGATAATTCTGAATCTGATCGGGACGAAGTAGTGAGTGAGAGAGATGCATGCATGTTGCATGCATGTTGTGCATGCAGAGTTTGTGTACGTAAGGGGTTGCGGAAGGAGACTGCAAAAGTTGTGGTGCTTTTGGCTTGCTTAGTTGGGGTTATTTAATATTTAACAATATTATCGATCTGTGTTGTACTTCTTTCATGTTATCACTGTTGCTTTGATGCAATCTGTATTGTGAAAAGCACTATATAAATAAATGTGACTTGACTTGACTTGTGGTGTCCCCTTACATCATGGGGAATGTTACTCTGTTTACCACTCAAAAGCAAATTACAGTGCCTATATTTGATATATTTTACATTTATTTATTTTTTAAATTTATTTTGGAAAGTTTTATATATGAAGAAAACAACATCTGAATGTATTCTGCTTGAAAATGCACTTGTTTGATAAAAATGCCTTTTTCTCTGTTTTTTGTACAAAATGTTGTGTTTTTGACAAAACCTACATCCGTTCAAGTGGCAATAAAAAAAGAACAAATTAAGATAAAATAAAATAGTTTTTTTTGTCTAAAAGCAGAGGCTCAGATCTTTATTTTGATATATAGCTTCTTCATATATTCATGGAAGAAAATATTTAACGGGCCATTGAAATTTAGCAAAAATCGTCAAAAACCCTGGCGGTGGCTGGCAACTTTTTTTAAAAACGCTGGCGGGGAAAGAGTTAAAGGGATACTCCACTTTTTTTTTTTTTTTTTTTTTTTTTTTTTTTTTTGGAAATAGGCTCATTTTACCACTCCCCCAGAGTTAAACAGTTGAGTTTTACCGTTTTCAAATCCATTCAGCCAATTTTCTGATATTTAGAAGAATATCAGTAACCAGACAGTTTCTGGTCTCATAGACTTCCATAGTAGGAAAAAAATATATATACTATGGAAGTCAATGAGACCAGAAACCGTCTGGTTACTGATATTCTTCTAAATATACATTTGAAAACGGTAAAACCCAACTGTTTAACTCTGGGGGAGTGGTAAAATGAGCCTATTTCCAAAAAAAGTGGAGTATCCGTTTAAGAGGCTTTGTCTTATATATGCTGTGTAACCGCAATGGTTTCTCCAAGGAATGACGTTTATTGGTGCATGAGGGGAATGGGATGTTTTATGACTCTCAATAAGGTTTATTTATTATTAGTATTGCAACAATGCAAGCCCATGTGCCTATGTCGCAGGGATATACAGTATTTTCCAAAGTTTTCATACGTCTGTTTACGTCACATCTGGTGATTAGCTCCATGTCCGTGATGAAGCACATGTGACTGAGACGGTTGAAACAGTGAGTGACAGAAGCTATTATCTCTGGTTTAGAGCCTCATTTGTAAAATATTATTGACTCGGATAAGGGAGTACGGTTTCAATTTGTATCTGCAAGTCTTAAATGGGGGGATACTGTGGATTTATCTAATGGTTTATTAGTTTTGCTTCGCATGGAAACCTGAATTAGCTCCCTACATGGAAAGCTGTTTTTGCCATGTTTGTATTACAATTCAGATCTGGTATGAAGAAAGCAAGGTTAACGCGAACAACTCAGACATTATAATGAAGTAGGGTTGTGCGAGGACATTGCACAGCATGATGGTTGCATATCCTGTTGCTCTTCTTTGTGCTGTCTATAAATGCTTTCAGAAAAGAAATCTGTCTGGTAAAGATGACCACATAGAATCAACAAGCAGTTTGTGTGAAATTGTTGTTGGACTATTGTTATGTATTTCTTTCTTCTGATGAGTGGCATAGCATAAGCAGGATGAATTCGACTAATTTGAGTACTTAGCATAGTACATTATGTCCTGAATGATGCCCTCAGCCCTTGCAGTTAACACTTTGGTGGTATAATTCCTCATATATGGGGCAGTTGTTCAATGTGAGTCCATGTCTGTCAGAAGGCTTTGTTAAAGGGTCTAATGAAGCTGCTAAGAGGGCATGTGAGCATGTAACATGACAAAATATACACTCAACAGTCTCAGGAAATTCAAGGACACGTGACGGCAAATCAATTGGGGCTATTGCCTTTGTCAATGTTCAAAGAATAACGGGCGGCAAGTCACATAAGAATTCCGTATTTCATGACAAACTGTTCAAAATACAGACAAAAGTGACAAAATTTAAACTGTTTTCTTCCATTTCATTTTCCATTCCATAGCTACGGAAGAGGATTAGGGCCTCCATGTCTGACGTCCTCTGTCAGTAGGCTATGCAATGAACACTGATCGAATGCGTTATTCTCTACATTTCATTTCGACTTTTTTTCTCAAAACACAACGACTTCATTCTCGATATTTAATGAGTTTATTCTCAAGTTTTTATTTCAACTTTTTTCTCGAAATTTAAAGAGTTTTTTTTTTCTCGAAACACAACTTTATTCTTGATATTTAATGAGTTTATTCACAAGATTGTATTTCGACTTTTTCCTCGAAATTTAATGAGTTTTTTTTCACGAAACACAACGACTTTATTCTCGATATTTAATGAGTTTATTCTCAAGATTCTTTTTCAACTTTTTTCTCGGAATTTAATGAGTTTTTTTCTCGAAACACAATGACTTTATTCTCGATATTTAATGAGTTTATTCTCAAGATTGTATTTTCGACTTTTTTCTCGAAATTTAACGTTTTTTTTATCGAAACACGACTTTATTCTCGATATTTAATGAGTTTATTCTCAAGATTCTATTTCAACTTTTTTCTCTGAATTTAAGGAGTTTTTTTTCTCGAAACACAACGACTTTATTCTGGATATTTAATGAGTTTATTCTCAAGATTGTATTTCGACTTTTTTCTCAAATTTTAACAAGTTTTTTTCTCGAAACACAACAACTTTATTCTTGATATTTAATGAGTTTATTCTCAAGACTGCATTTCGACGTTTTTTCTTGAAATTTATAGTTTAATCTCGCATTATAATGAATTTAATCTGAGATAGTTTTATTTTTCTTATTATTGCTTGGCCCTAATCCTCTTTCGTACATAGCACCTTTTATTTTACATTAAAAAAAAAATCACAATATACATTTTTTTTTGTCCATGAAATGCTTAATATTTGAATAATATGAAAGGATTTTTGTGGATAACAAAATACATTTTGAAAGCTCATTCTGTGTAATAGAAAATATAGGCTATATGTGTTGAAGTAAATGCATATCCCCTCAATAAATGCATGTATTTTGTGACCTGTGAAAGGTTTTCTTTTATCCATAAACTGAAAACTTTATTCAAAGTTCACAGTTGCATGAAATACTGTGCTGACTTTCCATTTCCATTTATGAGTTGCAACTGTCTTTGTCTTTCTGAGCACCAACACAGTTTAACCCCGTATTTCAGGTGAAAGTGCATGCAACTGACAAAATTAGTGAGGTTACACGTGGTACTGCATACCCTTGCAACACTGAGGCGATCCATGTACGTCACTAGGATCTTTTTTGATGCATTTCTCCTTGTTTTAATATATATTTTCCAAATAGACTACCCTCACTGATGTTCACAGAACAGATACATTTTAATACATGCCAGTTTGAATTCAACACTTGGAGGCCCCCCTGTTGTTCAGGGCCCCCCCACAGAGCCTACCCGGCGGGACTTTTCTATTCGTCTGCTTCAAGTTGATTTCTACGCAAATCCTCATGCCATGTCTTTAAATATGCATCACAAATTCCAAATGTAGAAAACCACTTCTAACAGATATAGGGCAGCTGATCTGTCAAATTGATGCAACTATACGCATGCTAAAGCTTTCTCATGCATCAAAACTGATGCTCATGGCATGTGTCACTGCGCACAGAAGAAAAGTTTCACTGTACGGCTCAAACTTAGTTTGATACTTTCAAAAGTATGCATGCCTGCTCTGTATGAATGTATGTTTGTATGATTGCCAGGATCTCGAAACATAAACATGAAAGATGGAACAACAAGAGGAGGCCTTTTGTTCAGGGGATGGTACTAAGACATGTAGAGGTCTGAAATGGTGTCTCTGGGTTTAATAAGATGGTCTTATCATGGGCATCCCCTATAGAGAGCTTTGAAAAGGCACAAGATGATTGGATAACATGATAGCATTGATTCCCAAGGCAGCGCTGGCAAATAAATCTTTGGCCGTTTATCTTATTGCATCATCAAACAGGGCCAGTGCTCCAGCTGTGACACTAATTATCTGTGTTCACTGATGTTGAAAGGTAGGAAAACACTGGCTCTACTTTTAAGTTCTGCACACTGTGGATCGGCTCAAGGGTTGAGAGCCTCGTTTGGGGGCCGTCACGAGTTACGCTGCTTTGATTTCACCCCCTACTCTCTTTATCTCGGCTTCATGCATGATAAAAACAAATCATATAGTATCTATATGAGCGTGCTGGAGGAGGTGCAGATGCTACTAACACAACAATTTCCAATAGTTTTGAAACTGAAAAGGGTGGGAGGAAAGTTTCCAGTATGGAAGACTCCTTCTGATGTTTTCTCCAACTACGAAACTATGAGCTTCAGATAAGAAACATAATCGCATTATTAGATGTAAAGTCACAATAATATGATTTTTTTTTAAATATACTTTATTACTTTTTTTCTACTCTGAAGCAAAAACATGCTTTAATAATACTGCAATTATAAATAAATACATAATAAATGTGATAAAAATGTTAATCAAATTAATTACGTGACATGCTGATTAATTTATTTCATTATGTAGCATTATTGTGGCACATGGATAGAGAGTTGAATAAACATTTAAAATGTGTCTTTTGAATTTTATATATGGTTTATTGTTTAAAAATAGAAAAGGAAACAAAATCACAATGTGAGATATAAATTCATAATAACATACAATCACTAACATAAAATTTGATATAAATTAGGGCTGTCGAACGATTAATCGCATCCAAAATAAAAGTTTGTGTTTACATAATATATGTGGGTGCACTGTGTATAATTATTTTGTTTATATATATATATATATATATATATATATAAATGCATGTATATTTAAGAAAAAAATAAATATATAAAATATTTATATGTATATATATAATATAAATTATATATAAATCTATATATAGTATATACATGAAAATATTTCTTAAATACATACAAGCATATATATATATATATATATATATATATATATATATATATAAGAATTATACAAAGTGCACCAACATACATTATGTAAACACAAACTTTTAATTTGGATGCGATTAATCGCGATTAATCGTTTGACAGCCCTAATATAAGTATAACAGGTAGGCCTATAAAACTAAAAAAAAATAAATAAAAAAAAGCATGCATTCATCAGAAAACTAAGGTATAACTGAATCCATAAAGCATAAAAGCAAATTAATTTCTTCTTGTGGATTACGTGCCTTTTGGGCTAATAGAGTTTACGTTTTTCTTGCTCAAGGTCATTTGAGAACGGCCCTTAGGGGAGGTTTTAGTTTAGCATTGGTTTAACGTTATACACCATACTGTGAGCTCAATTAAATTATTCAAATAAGCAGACCTGCCGTGGGTTTAAAAGAAGAGCAATACATACAACTTTTCAGAAGTACAACTTCTATCATCTCCTTTAGAGACAGACTTTGTTATGATAATATGACCAGATTTCGAGCTAATTTAAATCAAATGAATTGGCAGCTAAATGGCCTTTCTCGGATAGTTTTGAAGGGTCTGATGCTGTAAGATATAACCCAGCAAGAAAATAACACCGCAAAACAGTTCACCATTTATGAGACATGTCAAAGAGTCCATGAAGAGGTGATAACTTAATTTGATAGCTATTGATCCCTTGGTGTTGATAATGTTCCACAATATAATTTGTAATACACCCTGGGGGGACAGCAACTCAATACAAGACAATTAGACCCACTAACCTCTGTGCGTTTGTCGGCTCTCATTTAATAAGACTTGTTAAACTTAACCATCTCCATGGTTTTTGAAGAAGTCCAAATGTAAAGCAATGAGAGGAAACTTTTCTTTTCCTCAAGGCTGTACGACTACTGACCTGAACTGATGAGTATCTGCGCTCTATATTTTAGCCACACTAGCCATTTTAACTGATGTCAACTGATGTGGGACAAGCACTTCAACGCTGGCATTCAGGAATAAGCACAACAGCGTGTACTTGGAAGGAGAAGTGAAATGTTAAAAGTCAGGGTATGTAATAATTAGTGCTACAGTCGAGAAGGATCGGAGACCTTTTCAAGCATGCATATTCTCCAACCTGGAATAAAGTGCAACAGAAAACCACTTTATGTGAACTTAATTCTGTTATTAGTGTGTAGCCATTTTCTCTGGAGGCTAAATGGATAATAGACTTCCAAAATGAGATGACTTCATAGTTTGATATCTACAAACTAATTCTAATGCAAATGTGACATTGTTTAAGATGTCTTTGTTGTGACACCTTGACATTACTAAGACAACACAACCGGTCATAAACATGACATAGCAGATTAATGATCGAACTTAAGAAACCACCTAGCTTTATTGGTTAACATTACATCAACCTGTCATGTGGTTGGCTTTGACATCGGCTGTCATGAAGAAGTCATAACTTTTTAATGACAAATTCAATTAGTACCACTGCAGTTGAGGTCACGAAAAATATTGTTTTATTATAATGCCTATGACAACCAATGTCAAAGTCAACCACATAACTAGGGTTGGGTATCGAGAATCGAGTATCGATTGGAACCGGGACTAACTTTCGTTTTTCCCGGAATCGTTCAAAAGTTAAAATTTCGATTCCTAGTTTCGATATTCACAGTCCGCCGACCAGAAGAAGAAACCGCTGAACAACACCAATGAAGAAGCGTCTACCGGAAGTGTTGGCATAACCGCGCGAGTCGAACATGAGTAGCTTACGTCGGCTGTCACTTTTCTAAAAAATAACAAAATCTCGGCAAAATGCTAAATTTTTGACGAAAAAGGAGTATTTCACTTTAGAAAGGAGTATTTCCTTCAGAAAGACCGTTGGTTAGCAAGGTTAGCTAAACTTTTTTGACCCTGCCTCTTAAAAGAATCGGAATCGAGAATCGTTGGGAACCGGAATCGAAACAAGGAATCAGAATCAGAATCGTTCAAATTCAAACGATACACAACCCTACACATGACAGATTAACTTCATTTAATGTTAAGTTGTCATGCTGTCACTGACATGTTATGATGGATTGGTTTATGTCAAGATGTCATAACAAAGACATCTTAAACAATGTCATATTTGCATTCAAACTGTCATTATTGAGCGAAAGACACTTGTCATAAACATGCATAAACCTTATAAGTCATGTCATGGTTATAAAGGTGTCATGTCAGTCTTATGCACACCTCTTCAAGTAAAGTTTTACCAATTATGTCAATGCATGCATCACTTGGAATCAAGACTTTCATTTCCACAAACCTGCAAACATCTCACTATCTCTTCAAGACTTGCAAGGCCAAGCGTGAATGCACCATTGGTCTCGAATCTGGTGGCAAATTCTCAGCACGAATTGACACAAGGAATCCAATAACCATTTTTTTTTTTTAATTTGCACCCCAGGGTCAGGAACTCAAACTTGCCTGTTTGTACATTGACCACAGCTGTGGAGACCCAAGCACATGGAGTCATGCTTGTTAGGTCACAACGAGATGCATTTAAACATGCAGGCATGTGCGCCAACATCTGCGAAAGTCTCAGAGGACTCAATGGGAAGGGAAATCAAATAATGCATCTACACTTTGAGATACAGCTGTGCAAAAGAGCAATAAAAAACAACCTGAAATGTACGTCCATTTAAAAGTTTGAAGCCACAAATATCCAGTGAGCGGCAGTTCTGAGGGTGAAAATGCCTTGTTGATGCCAGTGGCCAGACGGATTCAAGCTCATAGAAAGGCAACATTACTGTAACTCACTCATTACAACCGAGGTCGGCAGAAGAGAATCTCTGAACACACAACACTTCAAACCTTGAAGCAGAACACACACCGCTGTCACTCCTGTCAGAGAACAGCAAACTGAGACTAAAATTCACACAGACTCATCAAACCTGGACAATAGAAGAATGGAAAAACATTGCCTGGTTTGATGATGAGTCTCAATTTCTGCTGCAATATTCAAAGTGTGCGATTAGAATTTGCTCAAAAGATACACCCAAACTTAATACTGTGACATTTGTGTGTTTTTTTTCAGTTACTTATTAATGGCACAGGTGAAATTACACTATATTTAGCACAAACAGGGCTACCATAATATGTGAGCAACATGTACATGTTTGTATTTTTGAGAGAATATTGTTTGTGTGGTTATTGAAAAACTAAAAATGACTGATAATCAGTCATGAGAGCCAACAGCAATTTACAATTAAGCCACAAAGCTGGCATAATGCTTCTTCTTGAATGTGGGCACAGAGTTTGATTCTGAGTTTTATGGCGAATGGAAACGGTGATCAGTTTTGGGTCTGTTGCTCACACAAATCAATCGTTTGGCCTCATAACACTTGGAATAGTTGTACTAAATTGTGACTATTGTGTTGTATCTTCCAGTAATATCCTGTCTTTTATATCGAGTGCAGCGTTAGTTCAGACAGGCTACGTGGGCATAGGCCGCGATAGGCTGACATAGTCACCTGTCAAATCTCTCCAACCACTACAATTCTCCTATTAGACCGGGACTGCACTACTGCAAACTGCTCACAACCCTCCCGCTATAAGTATCAAGCATGCTTCTGTGCACTTTCTGGCTGTTGTCTTCTTTGTTTCAGATTGCCAAGGCTTCCAAGTCCTATAGCGTCACGGACATCATCGCCAAGAGGCACTCATCCTCATAGCCAAGCTACAGTATAGACCTCCAAGCTTTCATTGCTACATCTACATGTTATAACTGTTGCTTAAAGACATTACTAAGCTATCTTAAATCTGTATGTCAAGATCAAGCTGATGGTTCAATGGGGGGTTAATGCTAAAGCTCTGTATGTCATTAATTATGGAGCAAGAACCCCATAAGGAACCATACCGCCAAAGAAAAATGTGTTCAATAAACTCAAGTATCTTGCCAAAGTGGTCTCATCTGAAATTACATTATACAGATGGTTAATTTTAGTGGTAGGGGTTTATATTGTATTTATATTGTAACATTTCTAAATATTGCAATGGAAATACAATTATTGTAGACGTTTAAATTGAAAATCATGCACCGACATGTCACAGTGGCAAAATTTTATCCCGTTTTCAACATGACGATAACATTTCCTTATCAATCGCATATGTAATCGCATATGGATTACCCTGAACATTAAAAAATGATTCTAAATGGGTCAGCTGTGCATTAAAAAGCGCCATATGTGACAAGTTGGGATTGAAAATGTAGGATAGACTGACAACCGTTTATACCCCTGCATAAAATACATTCCAAAACATTATTAACATTAATGCAAATTATTATTATCATTAAAAAAAAAAAATCTAAATGACAGTCATCGCTTGTGAATTTTACAGTGCAATACAATACAATGGATTCTTTGCTTTCTTTTTGCTGCTGGAGAGCAATAACTGGACCTACTGCCAATACACACACACAAGTGAGTAAGACATGCTGCTACTGTATAATATAGCACACATTAATAACCTGTAGTAGATCTATACAGGTGGAGCTGGGGAAGGAGGAGGGTTTCACTGCACCGATATAGCAAATGCTGACCAAATATCTGAAGGTTGAGCAGCGAGCTCATTGGATACTGATACAGCAGGAACCAATCAGCTGTGCCCTATTGAGAATGATGTGATTGCAAGCAGATTGAATTAATAACCTATTAACTTGTGCCACCTAGAGTTTCATGAAAGAACTGAATTTTTTAATGATTTAACTCTTTCATGCATTGCTGTCTTGAGACAAGAAATCAAAATCTAACCAGGAAAGAGTGGCATGGGGAAGGACCAGGTGCACAACAACATGATGAGATAAACACCAGTTTGGATATGCGTCACCAGGCCTTGGGTCTATTTGAGAGGCTCTCATATGGAAGGAACAAAAGTCACACCTGTTAGTAACTACGGTTGTCAATCCCAAAACCATAGCCACTAAAGAGTACCTCCAACTAAACACAATCTGACACTAGTGATCCACAATAAATCAGATCTGCTAGCAGGCTCCCCTGGGGATAATGGGGAAAAAAGCAGTGAACTCAAAATGACACCAGATAATTTCCTTCAATATTTGAACCTATCTTGGAGGCAGATTACTAAAATAACAGAGACAGTTATACAAACTGAGCAGTGATTGACATTTCCGACTGTTTCGCTCCCACCTGCTTCAATTATCACCAAGTTCTCCTGAGAGCGAGTGTCTGCTTAATGACTCGGCGGCTCTACACGAACGTGAGGAGTTGGATGTTTGTCTAAGAAAGTACGACGTGATGATTTCACAGAATACAAAATGAACTTTGAAACTCGTAGAAGCAAAGCACAAGGGAAGCAATTTTTTAATAAGTTATTTGGCAATAACATATCCCGAATTCTCATTAAGAGATTTTAATAAGTCAAGTGCAAACGTTATTCAATAAAACTGACAGTAAACCTCACCGTTCAGAAATTTAGTATCAGTAAGATATTGTAATGTTTTTGGAATAATATCTTAAGCTCACCAAGGCTGCATTTATTTCATCAAATATACCTAAAAAAGATTACAATAGGTGGTTTGCAGTCACGTGATTGTGTTGACGCGCGGAATGCAGATGGAGGGCAAGGAGTGAAGAGCGCAATGGACGAGATGGAGGAAAATCCGTACTGTACTACTTTAGACGCTATTACAAGAGAAACATATAAACAGAAAATCGAAACTTGGACGTGATCCTTACGTTATGAAGAGGACCGATTTTCAACTGAATCGAGAGATTTGCCTGCCATCGAGGCTGTAGATATCAGCAACTAACTTGTCTTATAGACATACTTTGACTTTACAAAGTTCGAAAACTGGTACGTTACACAAACAGCCACATAAGTGTATTTAAACACCTGAATAATGTAGTTATAAGCCACATAAATAATGTATTAACTCACATTTGACGAAGTGATCACTGCACACACACACACAAGGCACCGCAGACGTAGGTTTGCAAGGCATTTTTTCCCGGTGTTTTTCTGTCAATTTCTTGTATTTTCCCCCATTATGAACAACAACTTTTGTCACACGATAAAAACTCCTCGCGGTTTGATCGATTTGAGCAACCGTAAACGACGCAAAACATAGGCATTTTGAGTGTGTTATAGTGCTTCCTAAATATAGAAATCACTTCCTGCCCTCCACCTGCATTTCGCGCCTTGGCAATGCAGTGGCGTGACGTCACGTGAAAACAAGCTATTTAAATATTTTTTTTTGAACATATAGTAAAATGTCATGTATTCCTGTGAGCTTCATTACTCAGTCGTCAGTGTCACACGATCCATCAGAAATCATTTTAATATTCAGATTTGCTGCTCGAGTAACATTTCCCACTATTATCAATGTTATAACTGAAACCAGTGACAGTAACTCGATTTTTGAGTATGGTTTAGGGGTTTCATCAACTAGTTGACTAGTCGACTGTCACAACCACTAGTTGGCGCTGTTGTCCTTAGTCGACTAGTCGGAAACAAAAGACATACATATATTTGTGAACTATCACTTTAAGTACAAGCGGCAATACTATATACTGTATTTGCCGCACTGTAAGGCACACTTTCAACGAATGACCTCTTTTAGAACATTTTTCAAACGTTTGACTGGGTTTGCGTTATGCATCCACTAGATGTGCTAAAGGGAATGTAGCAAGTGCGCAGCGCTGGAGGTAGGGTTGGGTATCGAGAATCGAGTATCGATTGGAACCGGGACTAACTTTTCGTTTTTCCCGGAATCGTTCAAAAGTTAAAATTTCGATTCCTAGTTTCGATATTCACACTCCGCCGACCAGAAGAGGAAACCGCAACCGCGCGAGTCGAACATGAGTAGCTTACGTCGGCGGTCCAAAGTGTGGCTTCACTTTTCTAAAAAATATCAAAATCTCAGCAAAATGCAGAGTATTTCCCTTTAGAAAGGAGTATTTCCTTCAGAAAGACCGTTGGTTAGCAAGGTTAGCTAAACTTTTTTGACCCTGCCTCTTAATAGAATCGGAATCGAGAATCGTTGGGAACCGGAATTGAAACAAGGAATCAGAATTGGAATCAGAATCGTTCAAATTCAAACGATACACAACCCTAGCTGGAGGTGAGGTATAATTTTACTGAATTACATTGGTAATTCAGTAAAAAATAGAGAAAGTGCAACTTATCCACATTCATCCACAAACACAAGTTCTGTGCATATAGTGTAACGTCCCACTCATGCTATATACTATACTATATGTCATTTGAAAGTTCAATTCATTTCAGTGAACTATTTCATTACAACAACCCATGCAAATCAACTGGTTACCACTGTGCAGGCTGGTGGTGGTGGTGTAATGTGGTTGGGGATGTTTTCTTGGCACACTTTAGGCTCCTAAGTGCAAGTTGGGCATCGTTTAAACGCCACGGCCTACCTGAGCATTGTTTCTGACCATGTCCATCCCTTTATGGCCACCATGTCCCCATCCTCTGGCTACTTCCAGCAGGATAAAGCACCATGTCACAAAGCTCGAATCATTTCAAAGTGGTCTCTTGAACATGACAATGAGTTGACTGTACTAAAATGACCCCACAGTCACCAGATCTCAACCCAATAGAGCATCTTTGGGATGTGGTGGAACGGGAGCTTGGTGCCCTGATGCTATGATGCAAGATGCTATCCAATCAATATGGGCCAACATTTCTAAAGAATGCTTTCAGCACCTTGTTGAATCAACGCCACGTAGAATTAAGGCAGTTCTGAAGGTGAAAGGGGGTCAAACACAATATTAGTATGGTGTTCCTAATCAGCTACTAATTCTACTTCATGCCATGCAAATCATGAAAAATATTCCATATCATCTGACAATTTATTTATACATTTAAAAGATATTTCTCACTTAACTTTAAGTGTAGTGGATGCATAAGATCCATGCCAGTAAACAAACTGCAGAAACCAAATTGTGGACACTGAACACGACGTGAGCTAAAATTGAGGTCAGATTGGAGACCTAAACTCTTAAATACCAATAAAAAAGACATTTTTATAGGCTTCATCTCTTTACCTGTAAACAACAAACACCCCGTGTAAACCTGAGCAGTTCAGCTATCTCAAAGCATGACATCCAATGCCAAGCGAATTCTTGAAAACACAAGCTACATCAGGTCATGCTTTGAATATCACCCTCGCAGTGTGTGCCATATTGTTCTGCCCTGCTCGGCGCTATACATTTCCACACTGCATTAAATCGCACAACCTAATGCGCTGTGAACTTCAGGCGAAGAATGAGGTCTTCTTTCGCATAATAACTTCAGCAGGCCCGAAGAAATATACCAAGGGCTGCCCCGATCTTGACATGTATTAGCTCGCCTTGGAGAACAATTGGTTCAGAGGAAGAAAAGTGAGCTTTTTACTTCTAAAAACGACTTATCAGCACAAATATGTGGTTCAAAGGCAGGCTTAACTTCACAGACTAGACAAAATGTGCAAAGAGAAAGAGATATGGGGCTTCTATGCAAGGTAAGCTAGTGGATTGTACTGTATAAGTGCAGTATGAACAAAGGCTGCTGAGTATGCAGTGTTGCTGAATGTTACGCCCTGTGGATAATTACATGAATACCGACTCAGTACCATAACTAACTATGTAATGATCACTTATGTCCTTTTCACATGACTTGAATCAGAAATAAACTGCTTTGACCACTATATGCATATGTGAAAATGTGTTTCATCACATACTGTATGTACTGTATGTGACTTTTGATCTAAAAAAATAAATAAAAAATAACCCCCAAACATTATCAATTCATATTTTTATATAGACACATTTGCATATTCACAGATCTCTGTCAGCTAATGGTCACATTGCATGCAGGTAAATACATAAAATATGTATCGCTATTATTATTTATTTATATTAGGGCTGTGAAATGATTAATCGCGATTAATCGCATCCAAAATAAAAGTTTGTGTTTACGTAATATGTGTGTGTTTAGTGTGTATAATTATTTTGTATATATAAATACACACACATGCATGTATGTATTTAAGAAATATCTGCATGTATATATTTTAATATATATTTATACATTATTAATATTATATATAAATATAAATATTTAATATATTGAGAACATATTTTTCTTAAATATATACATGCATGTGTGTGTATTCATATTTAATCGCGATTATTCGTTTCACAGCCCTAATTTATTTACATTTTTATAATTTAACTATTAACTTTAAATCAACCCACAATAGGAAATAGCATGTAAAATCATCAGATGACAGTAAATAAATAATGTAAAAAAATGTTAAATGAACAAAAATTAATTTGAAAGGTCAGTAAGGAACAAGGTCAAAGTGGAAATTGTTGAAACACTTGACTGGCGCACAACACACCATTGGAGTAATTCTACAATACAGGGTTCAATGCATTGGGGAATGTCAGGAGTCACATTAAACAGTGAGTTTCCAATTATAGCCCTATTATTGCGAGTTTTGTTAGTTTTACAATGATGTATTTTATCTCTGGTGTAATGAGTTCATCAGTAATAGAGAATATAATTATAGTTTTCCCCAGATAGCCTGCACTTTAAACACTGCTGCTATTGATTTGTAGTGCTTACGTAATGCATACTCTCATTCGAATGGGTTTTGGTTTATGTTTTGGTGGATATGCAGATTTGCTAAACATTAAGCCTTGCTATATATTTTTTTTCTTTTTTTTTCTGGGGCTGTTGGATCTATGGTGCAGCAGTTTCTTCTTTATGCCAAGGAGATGTTAGGTACTGTATGATGTTCACAATACAGAGTTAAAGTCGGCATTAAAAAGAAGTTGCAATTCTCTTTTCAACAAAAGGAAATTCAACAGGTGCCAATCTACCAGCATAAGGCTTCCCTTTTAGGACGTAATAAAATATACAGCGCCGATATAGACTTTAGTCTGAAAACCTACCGGGAAAACACTTTTCACGTTAACCTCAAAATGTTCCAACTTTAATCTCGATATTTTCGACTTTAATCTCAAAATATTTCGATTTTAATCCCGAAATGTTTCGAATTCAATCTCGAAATATTTTGACTTTAATCTCGATATTTTCGACTTTAATCTTGAAATATTTTGACTTTAATCTCAAATTTTTGACTTTAATCTTGAAATTTTTCAACTTTAATCTCGAAATGTTTCGACTTTAATCTAAAAAAAATTTGACTTTAATTTCAAAAATATTTACTTTAATCTCGAAATGTTTTGACTTTAATCTCGATATTTTCGACTTTAATCTTGAAATATTTTGACTTTAATCTCAAATTTTTTACTTTAATCTTGAAATTTTTCAACTTTAATCTCGAAATGTTTCGACTTTAATCTAAAAAAAATTTGACTTTAATTTAAAAAATATTTAGACTTTAATCTCGAAATGTTTTGACTTTAATCTCGATATTTTCGACTTTAATCTTGAAATATTTTGACTTTAATCTCAAAATTTTGACTTTAATCTCGAAATGTTTCGACTTTAATCTTGAAATGTTTCGACTTTAATCTGAAAATTTTTACTTTAATCTTGAAATTTTTCAACTTTAATCTCGAAATGCTAGATTTTTTTTTTTTTTTTTTTTTTTTTGCGTTGCGGTTCAGGGCTTCCGTACCAAACGAAAAAGAGCAAAGCAAACATTTTTTTTTTTCTGAATGTCTCTTGTTGTGTCTACAAAAGAAAGAAAGAAAAAAGGCTTGCAATGACATGAGGTATCCTAAAAGAGGATATTAAACTATTCCTCTAACTTTAGTACATATAAATCTTAATCTGGAGCCCTCGGACAGTCTGTTGTGCAAACAGTCCAGTGTAAATGGCATCAATTTTGCAGTTGTGTTTGGAGCCACAGAAATGACAAGCTTTGTGGATGTATGATCTCTGCAAGCACACAATGCAGACGCACAGTATAATTTATATTTTGATACTCTAAACCGTTACACTCTGCAGTCGCATAGCCATTAACCCAAATGGATTATAAATCAGATTTGATATTATGTGATGTACCCATCTGCCACACAGAGCCAAAGTTAGTAATCTGACCGATGAACCCGCAGTACGGCGAGTGACTGTCAGCTCTATCAGTCGCGCTGCCTCTCCAACTCATTTGCTTAAATGAAATCACATTTGCTGGGTGGAAATAAATTATGCTGCCACCTTTCAGTCCGTGTACAATCTCTCTGCATGCAAACCAAACACTGAAATGTGTACCGTTAATTGTTGCACTTGAAAGCAATCTATACTGGGAACACTCAGCTGTCTGACTCAGCTGCCGTATCCTCTCCTTCACCCCGTCTCTATCTCCGTATTTCTTTTTTTACAAAATAACATATTCTAAGTCTGGCACCACAGTGATCCAAAGACGACAGTCCAAGATTGATCCAGAATGAACTCAATCGAAAGTGACGATTAGATTTACGACATACGTTCAAGCTGGATGGAAAAATGTTCCAGCACAACAGATTTCTAATATAATTTCTAAAGAGACTTCCCTATGGTCAATTAAATTCACATTTATTTGTATAACGCTTTTCACAATATATAGAGCAACTTTACAGAAAAGTGCATGTTTCTACATTATAATTAAGCAGCCCGTTCTCATCCCAATGCGTCATATACTGATGCTTTTGACAATGCGTATACACGGCACCCATTAGCGTCTATCTGAGATGGAACAGAAGGCGCCTCCTAGTGGTCTAACCCTAACACTACCCCAGACTTAAACCTACCCATAACCGAAGCGTGTTATATTGACGCTAAAGGGTGCCATGTGTGTTGGATGTATACACATTGGCAAAAGCGTCACTATACGACGCCCCAGGATGAGAATGTGTTGAATTAAGAGTGATCTGTTATCAGAAGTGTCTAAATTATGCCCATTTATGTCCACTCTCGCACTGTACTCCCTATTTTAATGCACCTTAGACATTGCACATAAACACAAAAAAATAAAAAAATAGGAAAAGATAGGGACTGATGAGATGTGGGGGAAGGTTATCTTATATTATATTATATTATTATATCATATTTTATTTTATACAGGATTGACAATGGCAATTGTTACATAGGAGGAAGGATGGAAATAAAAATCTACCAACACAATATGGGCAGTATGGTGGTAGTGGGGAGTGGGATGGTGATTGTAATGACAATGGTAAATAATAAATGGTCACTTTGTTTACGCATACACACACATACCCACACTCACACCCGCTCACACACACACTTAGATCAACACTTAAATCACTCTTGTCTTCACTGCTGGAATTATAGATTTACAAGATTGCTCACTACTGCACTATGTTGGTTTGTTTGTTTGTATGTATGTCTGACTGTTAAATAAAAAAATAAAAAAATAAAAAATAAAAATAAATAAATAAATCTCCCCGGTACAGAAAGAGAATAAAATCTACATATTCACAATGAAAAAAAAAAAAATGTCCATTTGCCAAAAATGTCCAATTCTAAGATGATACAAATCATGCAGTTGGCTAATATCATGCATTCGCTTAGGCAGAAACAATGATCTAATTGAAGCAATTATTTTGAGTTGTGATCATAATGATTACAATATATAGAAAATTTGGCAGTGGTGCATGATGATTCAGAGTTGGCGACATCTCTGCACAGATGTTGAGGAATCTGAAATCGTATTAAGATGCTGACTCCAAACTGGAGCTGGGCAACCCGAAGTAGAGGCAGAAAATTAAATGGAAAATAATTAGCATATAAAGATTTCATCTTTTCGGAATGAAATAGATAATATAGTATGTATATCATCAGATGACATAACAGTGGAAACTGATTCCATGTTTTCTAATAAGATTAACAAGAGGCAGCATGTATATTTAAAACAGCTGAGGGCCTAAAACAGACCCTTGCGCCACTCCATATTAGTATATGTTCTTATATTGATAAAGGTGCATGCTCAAATAAAGTGCCTAAACAAATAAAACATCAAAAACAACAATTTTTACAAATATATCAAAACATAATGCATATACAACTATTAACACCCAGATGCTTAACTGCATATTTGAAAAGTTTGAGTTGTGAATATCCAAGAAGTAGAGCTTACATCTTCAAAAGTGTAAGATCACAATCAGTGCATCCTATATATATATATATATATATATATATATATATATATATTTCACACATGGTTGTATATTTTTAAGAAATATTTTCATGTATATTCTGTATATAGATTTATATATAATTTATATTATATATAAATATAAATATTTAATATATAAATAATATTTTTTTCTATTTCTAGTAAATATACATGCATGTGTTTTTTATATATATACAAAATAATTATACACAGTGCACCCACATATATTATGTAAACACAAACTTTTATTTTGGATGCGATTAATCGCGATTAATCGTATATATATATATATATATATATATCTTGGTTGATATATAGCCTTGTTTTGTATATATATATATATATATATATATATATATATATATATATATATATATATATATGTATACATAACAAGGCTGAGCATCCAAACAGAACTGAGGACTGTGTTTGTTTGATATGGTAAATCCTAGTGTAAATGCATGCACAGAA
>CM075866.1:39412399-39432399 GCA_038021265.1 Cyprinella venusta | reverse complement strand
TGTGCCGTAGAGAGACACATCTCTAATGTGCATTTACTAACATCATTAATATTTATTCAGTTCGATTTCATACACACTGCATTTACCTAATTTTAACATCTGGCAATGCCACTTTCACCATAAATTATAAAATATAATATATCCCTCCTAAATATTTTAGATTGACCGATAATCGGTTTTACCGATATTTTCCCTGATATTAAAGCATTTTTTTTTTGGTGACAATGCAGTTATTTTCTTATTTTTTTGCACTCTTTCAGACTGTATTAATTGTTCAGTGTTGTAGTTTTAATCATTAAAAATTGAAATAAATAACAACAAATAAATATCGATTCGGTAGATCGGTAATCAGGCACATAAACATGCAAATAATAGGGATCGGTAATAATTTGCATTTCGGATAATTATGGGATTGTTCTTCACTGTTCTTACTTGCTTTTTAGCAAGATCTGGCATATTAAAGCAAAAAAAGCTTTCTCCTGATATTAAAGCATTTTTCAATGATTAGGTTTTTTTTTTTAAACCTGTACCTGCATTTGTTTTTATTCATTGTTTTTTTTTCTTTCCTATAAATGACTGAACTGTGCTTGTACAAAGCAAAATTAAAAAAGATTAAACATTAAAAGATGTATTAACAATCAATTTAATTGCAGTGTTTGTATTCACCCCTTACAATAAAGCAATTCTTGTCTTTATCGTCCTTCAATTGTCTCAGTCTACAGACTTCAACATGGACTGTGCAAATAACAAACTCTAAAAGCAATTAAGTCGGATTGGTGCGATCCTCCCTTGTTTTGACATTGCACTGACATCCATGTTAATCACACTTCAGCCAGTTTTATCTCATTTGTGACTTGTGGCATTTCAAAGATATACTGACTGGTTAAATTATGTTCCAACATGGAAACAAAGAAACACTTATGAAGATAAACACTGCAATGATATTTGTGCACGCACTTGCAGCTCATTTTCAGATACCTGTAAAATTAATGAAAATTAATGATGTTGTTTATCATCGTCTCGCCTGTCAGCCATCTTTCTTTTTTCTCACACCACAGGTGCGTCTCAGCGTAGAGAAAATGTCACGCTCCAGATGTAGTGAAAAATACACAACACCGATGGAGCGGGACAATCTTTCAGCAAGAAGATGATAAAACTGAAAACAGTCTATAACCCAATAAATGATGAAAAATGAAGCCTAATTTAATGGTAAAAATGGAACTGAACATTTGCTTTTATTCAGCTTTGAATTAAAAAAACAAAAAAACAAAACAGCTTTGGTCCTGGAAAAAACGTATAGTTAGTTTCAGATGGGCAGGAACATTACCAAGCCGACACGTTCATTAAAGCAAAGAATGTAGCCCTTTAACGACTCGCTGCATATGACAATTAAGTTGTGAAGAAAAATGAGATGGATATGCATGTTTGATTTGCAAAGCATTTTATAAATGCTCGAAATCAAGAGCAATGAGAACAACTATACGCTGCTGGGACAAACTCTCTCTGGTTTAGAGCTTCAAGTCACATAGACAAAAGAGTAGAGCAACTGACAGGCCAAAGATGATGGACTCTGACCACAATCTCGCCTTCTTACCTTGTCAAAACGGAACTGATGACAAGGTCAATACCCATGTCAAGCCTCATCTAGCTCACACTGACATTGAAGAGCCTTTCTACCAGATTTTTTGCAATTTGGCATCAGGTTCCCAATTCCCAACCCATTTAGTGGCCGAGACATGGGCGAACCCACATGCTCAGGCATTCTGGGAAAGATTTTCCTGCAGCTGGGCATCTGAATTTGATGGAAAATCTATGGCAAAATGATGTGGACTTTCCAACCCGGTCTCACCCCAAGACGTCATATAACTGATGTCCTAACTAATGTCCATGGTTTTGGAATTAATTGTTCATCATATGGGAAAGTCTAACACAGTCTCATCCCAAAAAGTCATATAACTGACGTTTTGGGACGTCTTTTGACCATACGTCAATATTCGCCTTTTTAGGGCCCCCTTAAACGTCGGTAGATGAGGTTATGGGATCCTAACCCTACCCCAGACCTAAACCTACCCCTAAACCTAACCCGTCACCTAACTGACGTTAAAGGTAAAGCGTCAGTTGTATGACGGCCCGGGATCGCCATCTACAGACGTTTAAGGGGGCCCTAAAAAGGCTAATATTGACATATGGTCAAAAGACGTCCCAAAACGTCAGTTATATGACTTTTTGGGATGAGACTGTGTTAGACTTTCCCATATGATGAACAATTAATTCCAAAACCATGGACATTAATATAGAGTTGGTTCTTCAGTTTCCCATGTATTGAAACATGGTTGCCGAATGCCATTTTTTTGGTAATGCAGTTAAAATATATTGACCAACTCTTTAATTAGAAGGGGGTGTCCTCATACTTTTGTCTAATCACGTTGCAAATCATTACTGTTGGGTGGAAACCTCAGGAAATGGACAAAACAATGAACTTTTTAAATTATTAAACAACCCATTGTCGATATTGTGGTTTTATATGGTCACACGTGTCATTATATTATTCATATTTTACCAGAGAATTTTCGACCAGTGATTTTCTGAGAATTTCAGACATAGCCTACGTGTTTTGTCCATCCTGTTCTCATCCCAAGGCATCATATAGAGACACTTTTCACATTTCGTGTACATCCAATGCACATGGCACCCTTTAGCGTCAATATGAGACACAGATATATATGGGCCAGAAGGCGCCTCCTAGTGGTCTAACCCTAACACTACCCCAGACCTAAACCTACCCATAACCGAAGCGTGTTATATTGACGCTAAATGGTGCCATGTGCGTTGGATTTAGCCGAAATGTCAAAATATGACGCCCTAGGATGAGAACACGATAGTTTTGTCCGTTTGTTACGTTAGCAGGTTATGAAGTTTATTGTAGCTACACTCTAAAAAATGCTGGATTGTTTTAACCCAATTTTGGGTAAAATATGGACAAACCCAGCCATTGGGTTACATTTTTAAATGACATTTTTAACCCAATGGATGGGTTTGTCCATATTTTACCCAAAATTGGGTAAAAACAACCCAGCATTTTTTAGAGTGTATGTGGACACTCATTTGGTCAAAATCGTATGTTATTAAAGATTAAAGGGATACTCCACTTATTTTGGAAATAGGCTCATTTTACCACTCCCTTAGAGTTAAACAGTTGAGTTTGACCGTTTTCGAACCCATTCAGCTGATTTTCTGATATTTAGAAGAATATCAATAACCAAACAGTTTCTGGTCTCATTGACGTCCATAGTAGGAAAAAAATATACAATGGAAGTCAATGAGACCAGAAACTATCTGGTTACTGATATTCTTCTAAATATCAGAAAATCGGCTGAATGGGTTCGAAAACGGTAAAACTCAACTGTTTGACTCTGGGGGAGTGTTAAAATGAGCCTATTTCCAAAAAAAAGTGGAGTATCCCTTTAAGTGCTTCACACAGGCTATTTAAGACAGTACTGCCTATGACTCGACGGCAAATGGTAGACTAAGGGGACTTTCTCACTGAGCGTGATTAAGCGATGCGAATATACACAACAACGTTCTTGAATCTTGATCCTTGCCGTTATCTCCGTCTCGTGACTGATGGGTTCTTGGGGCTTCCGTGGCCTCTGAAAGAACCTCATATACGTCTTCCCCTGTTAGCTAGAGTCCCCCTGCAGAGTTGAGCCGAGCCCCTCCAGGGTCTTACAGGCGTACTTGTGAGATCTAGGTCACCGCTGAAGCCCTCGAGACCCCGCTGAGTACGAAAACCCCGGCCTGGCCCTCACATGAATCAGCCCGAGCCAAGACTTCTCTTGCCAAAACCAATCCGTCCGGGTATCTGTCTCCTCGCCGTCTCTCATTTACGTCCCTGCAGGATTCAAAGCTGTGGGTCTCAGAGGCAGAGACCTCCTTCTTTTGACCAAGTAACTAATACTGCTTTGTTTCAAAACCGCTGTGAGATATACAGCGAGGGTCTTGTCTCTGAAGTGAGCAGCTTTAGTGTGTCTGTCTGTTTCTCTCATGTGTCAGGTCTCCTGCTGATTAATCACCATCCCAGCCAGACTCAGTTTAGCCACACGCGTCCATTATTTGGTATGAGCGGTTGTTCCATCTCTGTGGTGATAAATTTCCTCACAAGGTGGCACATATGCTCTGTTCCTAAACTCGGTGGGCAAAACTATGCAGCATTATAAAGGCATCATGCCCTATTCCAAAGCCGGACTACGGCAAAACAAGGACCCCGAGTGTACTATCCGATTTGAATTGACTCAAAGGAAGTGAGTAATAATCCTGCATGAATTAACTTTTCTTCCCCTGTATCTTTGATAAAGGTACAATAGGTGAAAGAACAGTATAAGTGAAACAACAACTATTGGTAACGGCTGGAGAGTCGTAGCCTCAAGCCTCTAATCAGAGTTATAGCTTTACATTTAATGTTTCCGTTAAAACACTCTTAAACATTCTGGCCCCATCAAACAAAACTGGCTCGAAAATTGATCCGCATCCTTGAAATGCAGGTACCGTATCCGGCTAGCTGAATTGGACTTTTTGTACAACTTGAAGTGCTTCATTTGTTTCCCAGACAGTGCAGGAAAACTAACTTAAGTATGTCGCTTTGTTTGTGACTTTGCTATTCTATCCCTTGAGTTTCTGTCTGTGGGCATACATACTAAAGTTTAAGGTGCATCGATTTCAATGGTGCATTGCAGGAACAATTTAGTGAGGAAAAAAAAAACCTGAAGCTCTGCCATGTAACCAATCTCAAAAGAGGATGATTTAAAGGAGTAGTTCACTTTTAAAACCCCCATGTCATCCAAGACATCAATGTCTTTCATTCTTTTGTTGAAAAGAAATTAAGGTTTTTGATGAAAACATTTCAGGATTTTTCTCCATATAATGGACTTCAATGGGAACCAAACGGGTCAAGGTCCAAAAGACAGTTTCATATTGGACTTCAATGGGAACCAAACAGTTCAAGGTCCAAAAAACAGTTTCAGTGCAAACTACAAACTGTTCAAAGGGCTTAAAACAATTTCAGACGATGAATAAGGGTCTTATCAAGCGAAACAATCGCTCATTTAAAAAATAAATAACAAAGTTTAAGTTTTATAAGCTCAAATGGTTGCCTTGGTATGTTCTGTGCGACTTTCCTGTTCGAACTCGTTTATCAAAATGATCTAATCTTTTTTCGTGTCATTTGGTTCATTCAACGAACGAAATGAACGAGTTGACTCGGGAAAAGATTCGTTCATTTTGATGAACGAGTTCAAATAGGAGAGTCACGAACACACATCACAGAACAGAGCAAGGCGAGCAATTGAGCTTATACAACTTAAACTTTTTATTTTTTAAATGAGCGATCGTTTCGCTTGATAAGACCCTTATCCATCGTCTGGAATCGTTTAAAGCCCTTTGAACAGTTTGTAGTTTGCACTGAAACTGTCTTTTGGACCTTGAACCATTTGGTTCCCATTGAAGTCCATTATATGGAGAAAAATCCTGGAATATTTTCATCAAAAACCTTAATTTCTTTTCGACTGAAGAAAGAATGACATGGATATCTTGGATGACATGGGGGTGAGTAAATTATCAGCAAAGTTTTTTTTTTTTTTTTAAAGTGAACTACTCCTTTAACAATTTAGCAGTATATTTGTTGTAGTTGTTGTTGTGTTTTACTAAATAATTCATGTAAGTGATTTAACAAAAACACAAGCATTAAAATTCTGCTAATAGACCATTAGAAATGCCTTGAGCACTTCCATTGTGTCTTATTATAAGTGTTAAAATAATGAATTTAGTCGACAGTATGCCGCATATGCTGACAGACAAAAGCTTGATTGAATCCCAAACAGTCCTTTAAGCTGGTTGACTTTTCTGTTCAGTATTGCACCAACCCTATAAGTTGATGTCGTAGTGGTTGATGGAAGTGGTCATCTGGAACCTTTGATTTCTGAAACTTCACCTTTATAATCAATACTGTGCCATAAAAAAGGCCATTTTGTGTTAACACATTTTGTATGCAGTGACACCTTCTATAAAAGCACTTTCTCCATGGCTTTTGACTGACCTACATCATTCCTTTCTCTAAACCAATAGCTGGGTTTTACTTCTAGGAAGGCATGTGTAGATCAGATTCCTGGAAAGCTCAGTTGACAGAGCATGTTGTTGACAACGAGAAGGTTATGGGTTCAAATCCCAGCAAACACCAACACTGATAAATGGATACCGTGAATGCAGCGCACGTTAGTTGTAATAATCTGACAAATGGAAGAAAATGTATTTGTTCATCACTTTCCTGTCCACCTTTTCCAGGTAAAGCGTGTTCTTAGCTGACTGTTCCCTGCTGTGCTTCTGTGCTTATAAAACACCTCTGCCATACTGCAACCGATGGAGCGACACAAATGAGTGGCAGATGCATTCAATAAAACCGATCCACATGCTTCTACATCAATTCTACATCAGTGGATTTCAATTGGTTTTCAGGACATCAAGTTGCAACCAAGGACCAGTATCATTTATCAAACAAAAGTCAAATAAATAATCTAAAAACCTAAAACCTAATAAATAATATTTTTACAAATAATTAATTATTTATTTAACTATGAAAGTGTGCTAAAGTAATATATATATATATATATATATATATATATATATATATATATATATATTAGGGCTGTCAAAACGATTAATCGCGATCCAAAATAAAAGTTTACATAATATATGTGGGTGCACTGTGTATAATTATTTTGTATATATATATATATATATATATATATAAACACACATGCATTTATATTTAAGAAAAAATATTTATATATAAAATATTTATATTTATATATAATATAAATTAGATATAATTCTAATATATTCTTAAATATATACAAGCATATGTGTGTATTTATATATCTAAAGTAATTATACACAGTGCCCCCACATATATTATGTAAACACAAACTTTTATTTTGGATGCGATTAATCGCGATTAATCGTTTTGACAGCTCTAATATTATATATATATATATATATATATATATATATATATATATATATATATATATATTACTTTCTGATCACCATGACTTTTGTTACAGACAAATGATAAAAGAAATAAAAACAGATTTGGAAAGGGCTTGAACCCGATCGCAAACCCTGTAATATGTCAAATTTCACCATGTGGTGGGTTTTCCCAGATCGCATCACATATGATCTTCAGTTTACTACTTGTATGATTGCAACCCTTCATAGACACCTGGTTAGACATCTGCTTATCCGTTCTCACTACCCAGGGACGTTTCATACCGTCAACAGCTGGGAGAACAGTCAATTCGTAAGGCACCAGAGAATAACCCTCAACAAATCACCACCCAGGAGAAGAAACTCGAACATAGTAATAACTCTCTCTGGAATAAATACACAAAAAAATCCTGAACGCAAAACGCGAAGCCTGTGAATACGAAATGAGACGGCATGCCAAACTCGATTTGTCAGTCTCTCAGCTGCCATTGGGAATAAAGAGAACAGGACACAGTTTAGTCAGTGTGCCATTGATTAACATTCATCAGGCTAAAGCCAGCTGTCTCGCACTCATCACCTGTCGTGGTGAATATGCTCACAGCGCAAGTGAACACAATTAAGGTTAATCACAGAGGAACTTCCTGCCAATGAGGTCAATGTACATGCGGGAACTTCAACATGCAAGTTCATGTGGCTTGATACAGGACCTTACATGAAGTGGAAACGAACCCCTGGGTTTTCAACAGGGATTGGTTTCTGTGTAACATGTAAATTTTAGGTGCTAACATGTGCATATTAGGTGTTAATATGTACATTTTAGGTGTCAATATGTACATTTTAGGTGCTAACAAGTAAATTTTTGGTGTTAATATGTACATTTTAGGTGCTAAATGTGCATTTTAAGTGCTAATATGTAAATTTTAGGTGCTAATATGGACATTTCATGTGCTAATAAGTACATTTTAGCTGCTAATAAGTACATTTTAGGTGTTAATATGTACATTTTAGGTGCTAATAAGTACATTTTAGGTCCTAATATGTACATTTTAGGTGCTAAATGTGCATTTTAGGAGCTAATATGTACATTTTAAGTGTTAATATGTACATTTCAGGGGCCAATATGTCCATTTTAGGTCCAAATATGTACATTTTAGGTGCCAATAAGTGCATTTTAGGGGTTAATATGTACATTGTAGGTGCTAATAAGTACATTTTTGGTGCCAATATGGACATTTCAGGTGCTAATATGTACATTTTAGGTGCTAAATGTGCATTTTAGGTACCAATATTTACATTTTAAGTGTTAACATGTACATTTCAGGAGCTAATATGTCCATTTTAGGTACTAATATGTACATCTCAGGTGCTAATATGTGCATTTTAGGTGCCAATATGTACATTTTAAGTGTTAACATGTACATTTTAGGAGCTAATTTGTACCACTAAGGTACCAATATGCAGTCTTTGGGTACAAAAGTGTACCTTTTGAAAAGGGACAGCCCCAGCGACAGCTTTTGTGAGTGCAATATGATTTATTTTGGCTGATACTGATATTAATAAGCAACTGGCCAATTCCAATATCGATATGTCATGACAATTCTCAGAGTGATTGGGGTGGTAATGGCTATGACAATGTTGTATGTTTGGTCTTGGCGGAATAGATCTGCTACGCTGCTGAGGATGATTTTATTCGCAAAAGGTCGCAAAACATGGTCCCTGAACTGCAATTCTTTAAAACTACTCCTTAAAGGTAACAGCAAAGCATTTAATATGACATTGTCAAATGTAAATGATGTAAATTTTTCCCTAGCACAATGAGGATAACTAATTGTATTGTATATAATGCCTCTCCAAGGCCCGACTCTACACCAGCACTTGAATTCACAGACGACAAACGTGTTGGACTTACCTACCCTAATCCAAACAATATGCTTTGCCTTAGAAGACCTTCACAGACCGTTCCTACCTCTGACTGGCTCACGAATAAACATGCAAGTGGACAAGGACATGTACAACTTTGTGAATCAAATTGTTTAATAAAGTCATGTAGCTTTCTGTGAAGATTTCAATGCAGCTCGTACCATCAATTGGATGCTTAAAACACTACTGTCCTCAATTTATGGTCACAGCATTAACATTAACTCTCACATAACAGTCAATTCATAAAGCAAGCAACTACATTGTTGTCAAGTGTTGTGTAGTACGGAAGGACAGGAAATTAATCAATACAGTTATAAATTCACTCATGATGATTCATCAGACATTCGATGCTAAATTACGTACAGCATAAGAAAATATTATTTTTTTATGCTTGCAGTGCATGAACAGATCCACTTTGATTGCTTTCTTAGCAAACCACGTCATGTTATTATACTGCATAAAACTTTAATGTAATGTCCACCACTCGTAGATACAGTGGGAAACTCTAAACATGAAAGAACTATAAAGAGATATAAGTGTCTCACATCGTTATGAATTTATCTATTTAAATGCAAGAAGTTTCAAGAAAAATATGTTTACACATCTCAGAGCAACAAGTTATTATTGTGCCTACTTGATTTTATCTCAAAAGTGGGTCATTATGCTTAGAGATCCCATGTGGATATAAAGAACACACAGTTTTGATGCTTTCAAGTGAAACCCTGAGGCTATAGAAAATGCCGAGGCCATACATTGACAAGTTTGCTTGAAGCAAACTGGATGTTCCAAGAAATATCTGTATGTTCTTTGAACACTAACATGTTTATCTTTGTTTTTTTAATGTTAACCCAATCCTCCTTTCAGCTCCGTTTTAATGCATACTCCATGTGGTATCTAGATGCTTACCGTACAGTTCGTTTTTGAGCCACTGCTCCAAAACCTTATTAGCAAAAATTAAATAAATAAATAAGCAAATCAATTAACTGCTTTCACGTTAGAGGTCGTGACTGGTCTGTAAAAACTGTACCCGACCCAAATCACTACATACCCGAACCCGACGTGCAAATATATATATATATATATATATATATATATATATATGAAGAGTTCAGATGCAAAAGCCTCTAAATGCCATTTGAAATTTTCTTCTAAAATGACCATTTTTATCAAGCTTGTAAATTTAAGTTCAGTAATTTCACTTAAATGACAATTAATAGGTAATCTTCATTGTCATTTTCAATCAAATGTCTGTTATCGCCTCCATATGGAAGCTTGTTACCGCCACTGAATAAAAATAAATAAATAAATAAAAAAAATAATTGCGACTTTTTATTTCACAATTATGTGTTATAAAGTCAGAATTGTCCGACATAAAGTCGCAATTGCGAGATATAAAGTCAGAACTGCGACTTTTTTCTCACAATTGCAATTCTGACTTTATAACACATAATTGTGAGTTTATATCTCGAACATGATATAAACTTCTGACATCTTTTCTCAGAATTAAAACTCGCAATCGTGAGAAAAAAAAAGTCTGAATTGTGAGATAAAAAGTCGCATTTACCTTTTCTTTATTTTTCATTCTGTGGTGGAAACAAGCTTCCATACCTCCATTCTTGTCTGACAGTGTCACGTATTTATAGCTTGATGACGATTCTGGAAAACTGGTCAAATACAGGCTATTTTCGCTGTGTATAAAGCATACAATACACTTTATTAGGTCCCACTTTATATTAAGTGGCTTTAAGTACTATGTACTTACATTGATATTAACAATTTGATACAATGGACTTATTGTGTACATACATGTTTTTACATTGTATTTATAGTTTAAAAATACCAGCATGTAATTACATAGTTGACCTATCCCCAACACCTTAACCTACCCTTAAACATACCCATACCACCACACCTGTCCCTAACCTTACCCGTATCATACCTCAATAGCAGGAAAAGTGTTTTACAATACAACAGGATCCCAATAATACGTTGCACTTATTTTTCAATGTAAGTACATAGTACTTAAAGCCTTTGTTATTTATATATGTACATATGCACTACTGCACCGAGAAGACAAGGCAATGTAGCTGTTGTGGAAAAACTAATAAACAGCAGTCACAGCAGCAATCTATAGTTCTCCCCTTGGCCATGTTTAAAGTTTATGGCCAACCCAACTCGGGAACTTGGGTATCAAAATTATCCCTGAGCTTCCCAGTGGTAATAAGACTTAAATTTTAATTACATTTTAAGCAGGAAACTCATAATTCTCATAGCATGTGAAGGCAGTATAATTTCAAATGAGAGAGAAAGTCCATCAAAAGTATGTCTGTGAAACAAAAAAAAAAAAAAATGACCAAGCCTTGGATGAATGGAGGATCACTAGTCCTTTTCCAAGAATAATTTTAGCCACTAAGCAAACGTCAGGTTTATGGCTAAAAATCAGTTTCCCAATGGAGAAAATGAACAGGGTTTATAGTTTTTCCCTCTATACTGGCTTGTTTTTCCCTTCAGACATATTCATCCACATTATGCAAGTCCTCTTTTTAATTAGTAGTGATGTAAACAATGCAAAATGTTTGAAAATGAAAGATGATATTAAAAAGGCGGTTTCGGGGGCGTCGGGGGTCAGCGTTCATATATGATTCTGGTTCAATTACTTGACACGTACTGATTGATAAAAGAGATATAATACAGCTATTGTTTCCGTTTCTTCCTTCAAGGCTGTGAGATTCGTCAGGAAGCGAAGCCAAGGCGTCTGGGGAGAGCCGCCCAATGGACAGTTAAAAGTTTAATTAAAAGCCAAATGGATTGTCAACAAACAGACATTCAGCATTCATTAGCTTTTGTCTGGCCCTCATCAAGCGGATGATTGAGGCACGTCTAGGGCTAAAGAACGGGCTGTAACCGCTCTCGCTGGCACGACTCCACTCACAACAGCAGAGTCATTTTTACTAACGACTGGGATATAGAATTAGAAATCATTTAGAGTATGCATTAGGAAGGCTTAGAACAGCATGCATTTAAAGTTAATGACCCACACTCTCTGTGTTTCACCTCCGCAAAGAGCTAAAACTTTTGCTTTAAATTGTAATCTAAAGTAAATTAACTGGATTTTCTAAAAAAAGTGCCACTCACCCGTGCGAAACTTACTGGCAAAACGCACAGTGCCGCACCACTTGTAGTGCTTTAATGCAAAATAATTCAATCGAAAAAACAAATAAATAAAATGTTTGAAATCGCAGAGGTCCCAAAAAGGCTTCATTTCCTTGGGGCATTGCATTTATTGTGTGCTGATATATGACTTGACTTAGTAAGTCAGTAAATTAGCCACTTAGACTCCAAACATATGGCGCTTTTCCAACACATTCTCATCCCAGGGTGACGCTTTTGACATTGTGTCTAAATCCGACGCACATGGCACCCTTTAGCATCAATATAACACACTTCGGTTATGGGTAGGTTAAGGTCTGAGGTAGTGTTAGGGTTAGACCACTAGGAGGCGCCTTCTGGCGCATAAATATCTGCGTCTCATATTGACGCTAAAGGGTGCCATGGGCGTTGGATGTAGACGAAATGTCAAAAGCGTCACCTATATGACGCCTCGGGATGAGAGATTGCATCCAGCCTCTTATGAAGAGTTCAGATGAAGTCTTGCACCAATTAAATATTTTTTTTTATATAGCCTAACCATTTGTTTACAACATGTATTTTATTACTTCAATGAGCTCATTGGTTTCTGAATTTAATACATTGCTAGCTAAATGAGCGATTTGTATATGTAATTTCTGAAATGCATAGCTAGTCACCATTGATAGCAGATCACTCTAAATTGTTATGTAGACGCATGCATTTTGTTTAAAGCTGCTTTGAAATGATATTGTGAAAAGCGCTGTACAAATAAACGTGAATTGAATAATGTTATATATATATATATATATATATATATATATATATATATATATATATATATTGCATTATTGCATTTAAGAATGGTTCAGACTGCAATTCATAACCTAAGTGTGATTTTTGAATTTTTAAGAGTTGCTGTAAGAGCCACTATAGTACATCAAAAAAAATAAATAAAAAAAATAAAATAAATTTAAAAAAAAACCTGAAATGATCTTTCCATTTCAGATATGAGTCCAGGAGTTAGTCTCAACTCTTTCTGTGTTCTTCGAAAAGTGTCCTTTAAAAAGTTAAGTTGCTAAATCCATTCAACTTTGAGAAACTCTCCTGTTCAATCCCCGAACAGATTGGGGACATTGTTGTAAAACCAGACACCATCTTAATGGAAGATTGTGGTCACAAATGGCCAGTTCTTTCCCAATAACCTAAGGAGCACTTTCATTACGGGAGGATTACTCATTTATAGAGGAGCGTGTATTTCAGAAGTCCCAGATTTTTGGTTTTCTGTTCACAAAAACAGCATATCCCATTTGGATCTCAGGCTAGGAGTTAGAGAATGTAAAAAACAAAAATAATAATAATAAATAATAATAAAAAAATAATACTAATAATAAATAAATAAATAATAATAAATAAATTAATTATATATATATATATATACATATATAAATAAAAAATAATAATATATATATATATATATATATATATATATATATATATATATATATATATATATATATATATATATATATATATATATGAAAAAAAATGTCAGTACTAACAAATTATGATTTATATGACCCATGACAGTGCAAAAATACAAGTGTAAGTGGTAGTTTGTGAATCACCATCGGATGGTTGAAGACCGTCAGACCACATACAGTACTGAGCTTCTGGCACTAATGGTGAGTGCATAAAAACAGACACGGTCACACAGAACCTGTGAAGGATGAGTGTGGATGTGAGATGTTGTGGGGGTGTTTTTCTTCTAAAGGCCTTTGGACACATGGCATCTTTATGACATAACAGGGTTTTATTTTAAAAGAAGCTGTCGTATTCTGTGAGAAGGCTATGACTGTGTCACCGTTGGATCATCTAGAAAAAATAAACCAGAGCACCATCGAGCTTCGGCAATGGCCATGTCTGTGCCCTGACCCCACAGCAGAGCACACGGGGGAGAGACGAGCACAGGCCATGGAGGATCTGGAGAGATTTGGGAATGGTTCAGAATGTGTGTATGTTCTCCTGAGTCATACGGCGTTAAACAAGAACACTCAGGTCAGTTTCATAGCAAAGGTATAAAAATGCTGGGTTGTTTTAACCCAACTTGGGTCAAATATGGACAAACCCAATCGTTGGGTTAAAAAATGTAATTAAAAAATTAAACCCAATGGCTGGGTTTGTCCATATTTGACCCAAAGTTGGGTTAAAACAACCCAGCAATTTTTAGAATCGGTTTTATTTATTTCTATATTTTAAAATAAGTTTCCTTCCATTCCATTGTAATTGTAATGTAAGTTAAATTTAGGAAATCAAAAAGCATCTATTTATTAAAAGTTTATAATAAAATAAAATAAAAATCTGTAGGGCCCTATATTAACCCCCTTTAAATTTATTTGTAGATTTTGTTAAAATGGTTTGACTTATGTAATAACCAAAAATAATGTCTAATCAACTTAATTCATAACGAACACATTATCATTTATGAAAAATTTTTAATGTGTCTCCAGAAAATGTACCCCCCCCCCCCCCCCAATTATGTAAAATGAATACATAATACATTAATTTAATTAATCTTTTAAAATGTATTCAAATGAAAATTCCTATTATTATCAATATACGAAGTACTGCAAAATAGTAATATTTTTTCTGGTAAAGTTAAACTGCACTTTTATTTTGACAGGTTGTCATGAAGGCCTTTGAGTTTCTAAGTTTATTATATTTTATTATAGTTTAGATCAAATGAAATTGTGAAATGGCTACTTTTTATTCAATCAACATTTGCCATAACATTTCTACCGTAAATTACATCTTTATGACTGGATTCTGTGATCCAGTCCGTGTTTTCTGCACTGTGGAAATCATAGGGCCCTACAAAGAGACAATACCAGGGATCATGGGCACAAATTCTGAAGGGTTTGTGGAGATGCACATTGAAGTTGAATTGTGCCGACACATCTGAATATATGCATTTAACTTTTAGCAAGGTCACAACCAAAATATTCAAGAGATGCTTATGGGTAGATTTCCAAGGCTAACCACGAGGTGCATTAACACATGACAGTACATTTTCAACCCTTCACCTCTAATCAATCGGAAGATGCCTCATCCGACCTCTAATGACAGCGAGGACAGGGGGCACAGTCTTTGCTCGCCCGACCGCCATTAAATCAAGCCCAGACAACATTTTGCTGGACCACAGCCTCGTAAAAAAGCTCAACGACCGCTCTTGAACCTACAGACAGCGTTTGTGGCCGTGTGGCCTGGAGAAACAGGTGGTCTTTAATGCATAAATCTTCGGCCAGGCATGTGTCCGCGGCTAAGCAATCAATCACACAGGATACGGTTCCCCGATGCTATCAGCCAAAAAAATGAAGAGAGCACAGGGTATTTTTTTTATTTATTTATAGGCCTATCACCAACATCAGTCGAAACCTGATGCAACACTTTTGCAGCTAAATAAACCCCAGACTATAATGATGCATTTAAAAAATGAATAATTGGAAGAAAAACGTTTTAAAATTTGAGCATCAATGCATAATGCAATGCATGAAAACCATGACTTGGTTATGCTGCTAGTGTCTTATGCACACAGAATCCGTTTGGGAAAAAAAAAAAATCAAAGGGGGGAAAAAAACGAGCCCTTTTACAGCCTAAAGACCCTGGCAGGTCACGATAAACGACTATTTTGATGCTCAAGGGAGTCCTTTAAGTTGAAAAATGAAATTCAAACAGCTTCTTTTAATGGCCTCGAGACTATGAGATTGTGTATATTGGATCAGACATGGTGAGCATACATATGAGACGCTGAATCAGTGTGGTTCATTTGAGAGTGCACTGTAAAAATACATTTAAGGATTACTAATGCCTTAAACACTGTTAATTGCGGCTAAATAAATCCCGTGATTCGTCATCTAACGTGATCTTTACAAGACTTTAAAGCAAAACGCACGAGTAAAAATGGAAAGAAAAATGTGTCCAGTTTACATTTCAGGAATGTGACGCCAAAATCAAAATAGAAATAAGAAATTACAACGCATTCTCATCCCAAGGGGTTATATTTGACACTTTTGCAAAAGCGTAAAAATACGGCGCTCATGGCACCCTTTAACGTCTAATTAGACGCTTCGGTTATGGTTAAGTTTAGGTCTGGGGTGGGGTTAGGTTAGAACACTAGGGGGCGCTTTTGGACCTAATATTTCTGCGTCTCATTTGGCGCTAAAGGGTGCCATGTGTGTTCGATATTTACGCTTTTTCAAAAGCGTCGTATATGGCGCTTTGGGATGAGAACGGTCTGGAAATTATCTTATCTTATCTATAAAAAAAGAAAAAAGAAATTATCTTACGATGAATTTTATAATCATGAGTATTATCTCTTTCCTCGCCATTGATGGAATTTTCCAGCGATCCATGTTTTCACTGTTGTACTGTAGGGGACACTATTACACATCTTCTGAAAGAAGAAGCAAAAATTAACCATAGAAGCCTACATCCAACGCACATGGCACCCTTCAGCGTCAATATGAGACACAGATATATGGGCCAGATGGCGCCTCCTAGTGGTCTAACCCTAACCCTACCCCAGACCTAAACCTTCCCATAACCGAGGCGCATTATATTGACGCTAAAGGGTACCATGTGCGTTGGATTTAGTTTATTTTTAGTGTTCGCATTTATGAGGAAAAAAACAATGTTACAGACGTGACAGTTCTCCGTTATTCGGACGTGAGAGCTCTGAAGCGGCACTAAAAGACGGATTTAAAACTTCCACAGACCTCAAACAGAAAAGCACAAAGCCTTTATTTAAAGTGAATGTCGTTTTCCTTTCGATTTTATCTTGATTTTAATCGATGTTTCATCAACCAATTGCCTGGATTTAATACATAAGAAGTAAAAGCAAACAATTATAGATAATCACGACACGCAGGCACCAGTGCGGAGCGCGTCTCATTAATATAAACTATATCTAAAGTATATCCTACTCCACAGACCTGAAACGTATATTCTATATTCTAAATAGCTTATATTCTAAACGAAATCTGTATTGAAATGTCAACTTGTAAATAGAACAATTCAAAACGAAACTAAACCAAAAAGATTGATTCAGTCGTCTCATTCCTCATTGAAAGCACCCAATTTATTTCACTGACTGCGGCCTATTTTAACTTCTGATCAATAAAATGTTCTGCTATAAAAGTTTAGATTATATTTAAAGCGATATTCTATTTAAATGTAAGCTACGTTTATATAATTACGTTTTTCTTTCGCTAAACGTCCCTTTGCGCCACCTGGTGGTCATTTCGCGACCAACTTTGAAATACGGCTGGTTTATTTTTGCCGCGGTGGATTTACCGTGGCGGTAAGTGTCATCCTGGTTGATCACCTACTGTATACGCATTGGCAAAAGCGTCAGTATATGACGCCTTGGGATGAGAACAGGCTGGATGGACGGATAACAGCACATTTGGTTTAAAAGCAAAGACATTTGAAGGAAGCTCTATCGCCCCCTTCAGACACTGAACAAACGTGCTTGTCATTCATGGGCCAAGGCTTCATGTCTGTGTTTGAGTGACTGAGTAGAGTATATTTCAGGCCTTGCACAGATTGTATAAATTAGATAAAATAACATTATAGCACAGACCCATACGGTGTCACTTTGAGACAATGAGCCATTAGTATGTATAAGTCCACTGATGCAAAAACATACTGTAATAGCTAAAGCGACTTCTTAACAGTCTGTGCTTTACCTTAGTAATTCAATTTAGGAAGCAGCTGATGGATGGACGAATAAAATGTTATTTTGTTTGCCAAGGCTTGGGGGAAAGAGCGAGAGAAGTGATTTACAGTGTGCTTGGTTTTAGAGAGTCGCTTTTATACTCACTCCTTTTCAAGCACTACAAACACAGTTATTATTTCAACTGTTGCAAGCAGATAACGTTGCATTTATTCTAAACCGCTGAACTTATGTTGTCAATAAGTTAGAGATCAAGTGGTTATCGCTTTATAATGCATTGACGTGCAATATACGTTCATGTGGCGTACGCTTTAGAAGACTATTCTGCATTCAAGGCTCCTGAATGTAGAAAACATCCTCCTCCACTTATATGAGAATGTATAGCTCTGAGAGAAGAAGAAGAAGAAAAAACATGTCCATTTCAATTCTGATGTTTTCCCAAGAGGAAAATTGCCAAGCCTGGATTCTGAAATCTGAATATGTTTGTGATACGACAGCCATCCAGGGACCTGAAATGAATTGATGTGAAGAGAAACAAATTCTGCAGGGCAAAAAAAAAAAAAAAAGGCTTTCCTGTGCTGGAGAATAACAGGGACCCCATAAAATCCCGCTGACAGGGGAAACACACTTACACACATTCACACTCACACACAGCATCACAGATTTGGTAGTAGAGCGAGAGGCTCTGGACACTCAATTATCTTTGAAAAGAGGGTCTTTCAGCAGAAAATACTGCAAACCTCCAGTTCTAAGTGAGACTCAGAGGCCAGTGAAATTAAACTGTGTCTTTGACTTTGGCCTGCTAAATTAAGTTCATAAAAGGAAACCATCTCATAAAAGCTGACTGCAAGAATGAGATGAGCGAATGGCTGGATTTGTTTGAGCGCAAATGTAGTCTAGTGTGTTGTGGTATTTCCCTCTCTGACAGACAGAGCAAAAAAAAAAAAAAAAAAAAAAATTCACAAAACCACCTGCAGACAAAATTAACAAGACTCCCCCCAAATTATATATATATATATATATATATATATATTTTATATATATCAATTTAATTTTATAAATAATATATATATATATATATATATATATATATATATATATATATATATATATAAATATTAGTGCTGTCAAAACGATTAATCGTGATTAATCGCATCCAAAATAAAAGTTTGTGTTTACATAATATATGTGGGTGCACTGTGTATAATTATTTTGTATATAAATACACACACATGCTTGTATATATTTAAGAAATATTTTCATGTATATTCTGTATATAGATTGGTTTTTATATTTATATTATATATAAATATAAATATTTTATATATAAATAATATTTTTTTCTTAAATATACAAGCATGTGTATTTATATATATATATATATATATATATATATATATACATATATACAAAATAATTATACACAGTGCCCCCACATATATTATGTAACCACAAACTTTTACTTTGGATGCGATTAATCGCGATTAATCATTTTGACAGCCCTAATATATATATATATATATATATATATATATAAATTTAATTATATATATATATATATATATATATATATATATATATATATAAATTTAATTATATATATATATATATAAATTTAATTATATATATATATATATATATATATATAAATTTAATTATATATATATATATATATATATATATATATATATATATATATATATATAAATTCAATAAATTATTTTGTAATATGACTAAATGCCTGGTGTGGTTCTAATACACAACAAAGCAAATATTTTATCACTTAAAACTTTACTTCAATATATGAGACATGTTCATTTTGTATTTATATTTGCATATTGCATTTTGTATACACACACACACATATATATATATATATATATATATATATATATAAAGCTTACTGATAGAAGAATCTTAGTAACCATCTAAGATTAATATTTAATTCCTTTTCAAATGTGCTTTTTGGATGAGGGACAGCAGTTTGCACCAATTCTGTAGAATGGCCCATATATACACTGCATGGAAAAGACATTTAAATAAATTAATTGTATGAAAGACGGAAAATGAACCAGTGAAACTCTCTGAAATGAGTGACATTTTTATGGTACAGAATAAAAGTGGCGCTTCCTTGTGAGAGCATGTCGAATCCCAACAACCGGCCTCTTCCAGTCAATCCAAA